>JAEAOA010001356.1:375000-402500 GCA_016746295.1 Potamilus streckersoni
AGCTTGAGACAGACATGATCATGTATGTCTAATAGATACAACACTTAGTTGATGAGCTTGAGATAGACATGACCATATGTGTCTAATAGATATAACACTTAGTTGATGAGCTTGAGACAGACATGACCATATGTGTCTTATAGATATAAGATATAGTTGATGAGCTTGATATAGACATGACCATATGTGTCTTATAGATATAAGATATAGTTGATGAGCTTGATATAGACATGACCATATGTGACTAATAGATATAAAACTTAGTTGTTGAGCTTGAGACAGACATGAACATATATGTCTAGTAGATACAACACTTAGTTGATGAGCTTGAGATAGACATGACCATATGTGTCTAATAGATATAACACTTAGTTGATGAGCTTGAGACAGACATGACCATATATGTCTAATATATACAACACTTAGTTGATGAGCTTGAGATAGACATGGCCATATGTGTCTAATAGATATAACACCATAGTTGATGAGCTTGAGATAGACATGACCATATGTGTCTAAAAGATATGACACCATAGTTGGTGAGCTTGAGACAGACATGACCATATATGTCTAATAGGTACAACACTTAGTTGATGAGCTTGAGATAGATATGACCATATGTGTCTAATAGATACAAAACTTAGTTGGTGAGCTTGAGATAGACATGACCATATGTGTCTAATAGTTATAACACCATAGTTGATGAGCTTGAGATAGACATGACCATATATGTCTAATAGATATAACACCATAGTTGATGAGCTTGAGACAGACATGACCATATGTGTCTAAAAGATATGACACCATAGTTGATGAGCTTGAGATAGACATGACCATATGTGTCTAGGATGTATAAAACTTAGTTGGTGAGCTTGCGACAGACATGACCATATGTGTCTAATAGATATAACTCTTCGTTGGTAAGCTTGAGACAGACATGACCATATGTGTCTAATATATATAAGATATAGTTGATGAGCTTGAGATAGACATGACCATATGTGACTAATAGATATAAAACTTAGTTTTTGAGCTTGAGACAGACATGAACATATATGTCTAATAGATACAACACTTAGCTGATGAGCTTGAGATAGACATGACCATATGTGTATAACAGATATAACACTTAGTTGATGAGCTTGAGACAGACATGACCATATGTGTCTAATAGATATAACACTTAGTTGGTGAGCTTGAGACAGACATGACCATATGTGTCTAATAGATATAAGATATAGTTGATGAGCTTGAGATAGACATGACCATATGCGACTAATAGATATAAAACTTAGTTGTTGAGCTTGAGACAGTCATGAACATATATGTCTAATAGATACAACACTTAGTTGATGAGCTTGAGATAGACATGACCATATGTGTCTAATAGATATAACACTTAGTTGATGAGCTTGAGACAGACATGACCATATATGTCTAATAGATACAACACTTAGTTGATGAGCTTGAGATAGACATGACCATATGTGTCTAATAGATATAACACCATAGTTGATGAGCTTGAGATAGACATGACCATATGTGTCTAAAAGATATGACACTTATTTGATGAGCTTGAGATAGATATGACCATATATGTCTAATGGATATAACACTTAGTTGATGGGTTTGGGACAGACATGACCATATGAGTCTAATAGATATAACACTTACTTGATGAGCTTGAGATAGACATGACCATATGTGTCTAAAATATATGACACCATAGTTGATGAGCTTGAGATAGACATGACCATATGTGTCTAATAGATATAAGATATAGTTGATGAGCTTGAGATAGACATGACCATATGTGTCTAATAGATATAACACCATAGTTGATGAGCTTGAGACATACATGACCATATGTTTCTAATAGATATAACATATAGTTGATGAGCTTGAGACAGACATGACCATATGTGTCTAATAAATATAACACTTAGCTGATGAGTTTGAGACAGACATGACCATATGTGTCTAATAGGTATAATACTTACTTGATGAGCTTGAGATAGACATGACCATATGTGTCAAATAGATATAACTCTTAGTTGATGAGCTTGAGACTGACATGACCATATGTGTCTAATAGGTATAACACCATAGTTGATGAGCTTGAGACAGACATGACCATATGTGTCTAATAGATATAATACTTAGTTGAAGAGCTTGAGATAGACATGACCATATATGTCAAGGAGACGATCTTTAATTCATGGTAAGGAGAAAAGATGTGACCATGCGTGTCGAAGAGACAATACACTTCTTTCATTATATTGAGATAAGACGTGACAATACGTGTCGAGGAGTCGTAACATGTAATTCATAATATCTCAGTAAATCCGAATGTCAATCAATGCAAGTTTGAGGACAAGAAATTTTCCTGCCTTTGTTGTAAAATAGTCTCCTCAGATCCTAAAGGTGCACCTTAAGCATCATATAAATGGACGGTCTCACGTGATAATAAGGCTATATTGAAAATTAAGATACCAATTTATTATAATTGAAACTGACCTGAAAATATGGCACCGAGTGTTTACATGTCTTTATATACTGGTATCTTGTTCTCATTTTGCATACATACAGCAACAAAAAAGATAGAAATGACATGCTTTATATTCAGAAATTAATTATAAATTATGGGTTTAAAAACTTGCAATTTACTACATTTTAAGATATTTCAGGCAAACGTTTGCAAAATGTAAAAGAAAATGCTAAATTGTCGCACTGATCACTTCATGAAGTTAGTCTTCCCGTTTACAGCCAAGAGTTATGTTAACATACTAACATTTAAACATGCCAGAGTCGCCACCTCCGGAGACGGAAATAATTCCAAATTTCTGCAACCAAAAAGAAATGTAGAATAAGATGATATAAGACAGTCTTTAAATAATCCTAACAGAACTAAGACGCAACATTTTGTCGAATCTTCAGGCTCTGCTCGTGGCATTATATTTTCATCAGATAATTTATGACTAACGTAAGTAATATATAAAGTGTGCCATTTATTTAGACTGTTACTTAGAAAATAAACTTTATACAGAGTGTTACGAATTTGTCGTTTTAAACTAAGCAAGAGGAAAAGCGAAACCAGTCAGAGTCATCAAATAATTTATTCTCTAGAAATAGAAAGTGGACATCTAAAAGGAACTTGCAGTGTTTTGAATTAAATCCAGATAGTCGCAAAAGGTCTATCACGTAAGTATAGAGTGCTCCGAATGAATGCAATCAAGTAGTTGCATTGACTAATTAATAGGTCACATTACAGGCTGTCAAAGTGGTCAATGGATGCTACGGGTAGCAATTCTTTAATTTAAAAGAGGGAACATATTTGTGTAACCTTTTATATATATATATATATATATATATATATATATATATATATATATATATATATATATATATATATATATATATATATATATATATATATATATATATATATATATAAGGAGCATTCATTAAAATGCGGTTGCTGTTACTAGGAGTGCATGGTCGTATATCTCGTTTCATTATAACGCGATTCTTGTTACAAGGAGTGCTTGCTGTTACAAGGAGTGGTAGGTGATCGTGCTATATAAAGCGGTATACTCAACGACTCCAGGGGACAGCGTTGCATTGTGTAATTATATTGTATATGTCTCTTTTGTTGTTGTTTATTTTTATAACTTAGTTGCAATTAAATATCTTGCCTGGCCAGTCATCTAATGGTAAAAGCAAAGACTGGCCTCAAGGATCACATTTATGTAGCTTAGGTAAGAAGTAAAAATGATGGACTACCATGACCCGAACATGATAGGGCTGATTATAAGTACGAATGTATAGTATGAAAGCTTATTATGTGGCTGATTGGAATTGACGCATATCTGAACAAATGTCATAATTACCAATGCTTTGTTTAGTAACTATAAGTATAAAGCACGTATACGTACAACGAACGTACACATACAACGAACGTACATCGACAATGCCGAGAAAATCATGACTTAAGATAAAAAAGAATGCTCTCGTAAACATGAAATTGCAACAAAAATGTGTTGTTAGTCTGGTGCTGTCAGTCATTTATGTAAATTTTCTGTATTTCCTTTCCAGAAAACAGGACAAAGACTTTATAATGTAAAAACAATCTTTCCTGAGGCAATTTATCACTTTATGGTGAAAGTAAACAACATAATTGAGGGAGCAATTCGGTTCCCACCCAACGATATTAGTGAGCATGACAAAATAGAGTTTACGATCATGATATTCTTTTAGCCTTTTCACAACACAAGATATAAATAATATTATATCAAAATTCCCTTTTTATAATACTGTTAGGAATCCCGATGCGGGGATAAATATATGCATGCCATAAGGTAAATAGTTTTTTTCAGACCATTTTACATTGTCGTGGGGTCAAAGTAACGTTCGCAGCATGTTACCTTTGCAACTTTCTTCGTCTCTCACATTTTCATTCTTAGGAGAATACTTACATGACAAGGACACAGTCTGTAGTCAATCATTAACCTATTTAACTTTGTAATAGATATCTACAGAACGAAGTATGCATATACCTTGCAATACGTAAAACGACTCATTTCGAAGAGAAGCTATTACATGTACAACTTATTACATGTACAACTTGTTACATGTACAACTTATTACATGTACAACTTATTACATGTACTCTTATTACATGTACAACTTATTACATGTACAGCTTATTACATGTACAACTTATTACATGTACAACTTATTACATGTACAACTTATTACATGTACAACTTATTATATTACATGTACAGCTTATTACATGTACAACTTATTACATGTAAAATTAACGACGATCTTTTGTAGTGTTCATCTTCTTTGTTACTTTGCAAATCTTTTTTACTGGTTATTAAAGTAAGCATTATTGTCCCCATTTTATCTGATATGTAAGTATTTATCTGGAGATATCGAACACTGTCGAATAGTTTAAAAGGTAGACGAGATTAATCAGGCAGTTATGAAAGTCGTTAACATTTCTAATAGGCCCTGTCCACATAAGGAATCGATATGGCAATATGCATACTTGGTCTAGACAAATTCATGCCACCTTACCAAAATGCCAGATGAATATTCCAGGCAATATGCATACTTGGTCTAGACAGATTCACGACACCTTACCAAAATCCTAGTTGAATATTTCAGGCAATATGCACACTTGGTCTAGACAGATTCATGCCACCTTACCAAAATGCCAGATGAATATTCCAGGCAATATGCATACTTGGTCTAGACAGATTCACGACTCCTTACCAAAATCCTAGTTGAATATTTCAGGCAATATGCACACTTGGTCTAGACAGATTCATGCCACCTTACCAAAATGCCAGATGAATATTCCAGGCAATATGCATACTTGGTCTAGACAAATTCATGCCACCTTACCAAAATGCCAGATGAATATTCCAGGCAATATGCATACTTGGTCTAGACAGATTCACGACACCTTACCAAAATCCTAGTTGAATATTTCAGGCAATATGCACACTTGGTCTAGACAGATTCATGCCACCTTACCAAAATGCCAGATGAATATTCCAGGCAATATGCATACTTGGTCTAGACAGATTCACGACTCCTTACCAAAATCCTAGTTGAATATTTCAGGCAATATGCACACTTGGTCTAGACAGATTCATGCCACCTTACCAAAATGCCAGATGAATATTCCAGGCAATATGCATACTTGGTCTAGACAAATTCATGCCACCTTACCAAAATGCCAGATGAATATTCCAGGCAATATGCATACTTGGTCTAGACAGATTCACGACACCTTACCAAAATCCTAGTTGAATATTTCAGGCAATATGCACACTTGGTCTAGACAGATTCATGCCACCTTACCAAAATGCCAGATGAATATTCCAGGCAATATGCATACTTGGTCTAGACAAATTCATGCCACCTTACCAAAATGCCAGATGAATATTCCAGGCAATATGCATACTTGGTCTAGACAGATTCACGACACCTTACCAAAATCCTAGTTGAATATTTCAGGCAATATGCACACTTGGTCTAGACAGATTCATGCCACCTTGCCAAAATCCCAGTTGAATATTCCAGACAATATTCATACTTGGTCTAGACAGAATCATGCCACCATGCCAAAATCCCAGTTGAATATTCCAGACAATATGCATACTTGGTCTAGACCGATTCATGCCAACTTGCCAAAATCCCAGTTGAATATTCCAAGCAAACGATTAGCTAACAGGCCATTTTTTCGACTATTGAATCACATCTAGTTAGTAGTTTTAGATTCAAACGAGGGGTTTTTGAAATGTCCCGAGCATTTTGTTATAACATTTCTGTGTGTGTCCATGTACCTGTCCTAAAATGTAATGCCGACTGATGAACAAAATAACTTTCCATAAAATGATCAGCGTCTGACGGATAATATGCGGGACACGTGCCATAAATAAATGAGAGTGTCGTAAAACGTCCGAGTAAGGATGCAGTTTTATGTTAAAATGATTGTGATTAAACTTTTAAATAGAGATAAAGGTCATTCTCTGATAAAAAAAGATGTGAGTAAACCTTTACGTAGAGATGAGGGTCTTTCTCTGATAAAAGAAATGGCTGTGAGTAAAACCTTAGCGTTCTTCACTCAGTTTGGGTGAGCAGATAGAAAACGTTTCCACTATATATAGGGGGTAATTTATAATTTAAACAAAACGGAAAATATGTTTAAAAGTCAAAATCCTCCTGGCCATTTAGTCTGAGGGGACAATTACTGGGATCAGTAATGTTTATTTTCAGCTATCACGTGTGGCAGAATAAAAAGTACCGTCCTCCTAAACATAATATTAGATTTTAAGGTACTTAGAAAGCAAAAAAAAAATAAATAAATAAATACATAATCAACCTATGAGTAGTGATATTAAAGAAATGCAAAATAATTTAGGTGATAATAACAACTGGAATTCATAGATGACAATAATAATAATAATAATAATAATAATAATAATAATAATAATAATAATAATAATAATAATAATAATATTATTATTATTATTATTATTATTATTATTATTATTATTATTATTATTATTATTATTATTATTATTATTATTTTGTCGTAAATATCATACGTGTCAGTAGGAGCAAGATTAGGCCCTTTTGGACAACTGGTGAATGGTGAAGCAAAATTTGGTCCCTTTGGACAGATGGTGAAAAACGATGTATCAAAGTTAAGTTCTTGCGTTAATATGAGACAAATAAAATATTCTAGACAATTCAAAATGAATGAATGTTGATCCTTTATGATCTCAAATTTAAGCCCCACAAAATACATGCCAGACATTTGGATTTGCATATATAATCTTAGTCAAACTTCAATATTTTTTAAAACTCGACTTCGTTTTTGAGATTCTATCGATACTGCACTGGAATAACTTATACAGCAACGGAAAACTGCAGCTGCTATCGCAGAAGCTAACGATGCCATGAAAACATTAGAGAAGATGCATATCACAGTAGCAGAAACGTTTTTGTTTTAATGGAAATCCCGCCAAAACAGATCGAATCAGTATGAAAACGAAGAGAGAGAAGGCAATGCAAAAGATATAATGGAGCCAGATGTTTCCAACCTGTGTGGAAAATGACTTAAAGTAAGCCATTATGCAAACGCTGTAATCATGACCTAGACGGTACCACGCCTTCCAGTCGATACTTGCAACATTTAAATCACAATGATGGAAGAATGGACATGCATTCAATATAATTTGAATGAGAGAATGAAATTGGGAATTTCAATGATTCTTCTTTCCATGTTGTTGTGGTCATAGATCGAAACAGAGGAAGAGAAAGAAAACTTCATGAAGTGGCGGTGTCATTCTAGCGATATAGGTGTTACAGCGCTAAGAGGTCAGCGATCGAACGGGAAAACAGGAAGTCGAGGTCTGAGTGTACGGAAGCAATTCTTTTATTAAAATTAAACATAATACGCTAGATATTGAATACAAATTACACACAATTCATTTAAAATGTAATATTTCATCTAATTATAGCTAACCATCTTCACACAATTCCATAATTTCCATATGTTAGAATTAAAAGCCAAATAAATGGCCAATTGTGAAAAAATGCTCAAGAGTAAGATTTTACAAATGAATACCAAGGATATTTTCAATCAATGTATTTGATTCATTCTTAATTCTCAACTAAAGTATTTTTTCATGTAATTTCGATGGTATTTTTATTTCCAAAAGAATTATTTGTAACATGAACTTGATAGCAGACCATTTCTACAAAAAGAAAACAAGCTTAATATTCTACATTATCACAAATTCTAAATAAATTTAAACCAACCAAGAAACGTTATATCTAAAAAGTCATATTGTATCGCACTACTACAACTACAACCAATTACTACTACTACTACTACTACCACTACTACTACTACTACTACTACTACTACTACTACTACTACTACTACTACTACTACTACTACTACTACTACTACTACTACTACTAATAATAATAATAATAATAATAATAATAATAATAATAATAATAATAATATGTTACAAGCTTTCCAGAGGTAGATAAAATAATTTTTAAAAATATTTCACAGAAAAATCTTTCACTATAACTAATTACCTTATTCTTACCTGGAAAACAAGAAGTCAAAGCCTAAGTGTGCGGCATTCTTGACGAAGTCGTGGGAGCGTATATATATATATATATATATATATATATATATATATATATATATATATATATATATATATATATATATATATATATATATAGTGATTTCTATTCTGCGAGACGTCGGCTTTACCATAATAAGGCATGCCTTTCAATTTCTAGCTTCACTTTACCCTTGGATAACGCATGACCCTTTTTCTACAAATATACATAGCTTGGTCAGAACCGCTTTATGCGCACTCAGACCAAGTGGAGTCAATGGAGATGGGGGAGGGGGCTGCAGGAGGGGGGTGGAAAGGGCCGGTACTGACCGTACCGGGTGACACCATCAGAGGGGCTGACACCAGAATGATATAGACCAGAATGTCTACACAAAGTTTGAAATTTTGTGCAGGAAGGAGGTCCATGGGGGTGACACCATGAGTTACCGCACATGACTGTCTATAAGAGTTTGAATTTTTGTGCAAGACGGAGTTTCATGTTAGTGTCACCATGAATTACCGCACATGACTGTCTACAAAAAGTTTTAATTTTTGTGCAGGAAGGAGGTCGGTCCATGGGGGTGACACCATGAGTTACCGCACATGACTGTCTACAAAAAGTTTGAATTTTTTGTGCAAGAAGAAGTTTTCTGTTAGTGTCACCATGAATTACTGCACTTGGCGACAACAACCCTAGTGACGCCACTACTCCGAACCTGACCAGCTGTTATTTACACCAATTTTTAGGTATTCGTACATTATAGCTTGTAATGGATATAGTTTATTAGATCAATCTTTTGTTTAAGGTATTCGTACATTATAGCTTGTAATGGATATAGATTATTAGATCCAGCTGAGGTCTAATAATTAAGCTGGCGTAGAACCACTACAAACACTGACTAATAGCATCTACTGTTTGACAATATATGACTGTAGTACTAATGGCTCTGTTGTACATTCGGTTGATACCTAAATTATAGCAATCATTCTCTTTCTTATATGAATTTAAATGACAATTCCAAAAATCATACTTTTATTAGAATTATATGAATTCAAATTACAATTCCAAAAATCATACTTTTATTAAAATTATATGAATTCAAATTACAACTCCAAAAATCATACATTCTAAAAATTCCTAAAAAAATTCATCGTAACATAATGACTGAAATAATATAATGAATAAAGTAGAAGGTACTACAAATTAACTTGCCGAGTGAAAGTTAAATAGATGTTTTTGCCATTTTGATGCAGGAATGCAAAGCATTCTATCTAACTATACCAGAAACTACTGTGATCATTAACAGTGCTTAAATCGGAGTTCAGTTGCTTACTCATTTCTTTGCTGTGCGTTGTATGGACTTTGCTGTGCGTTGTACGGACTTTGCTGTGCGTTGTATGGACTTTGCTGTGCGTTGTAGGGACTGCATATGCATTCATCAGGATAGCATGCTTCATGAATTTATGTTAGTTTATATCTTGTTGTCAGGTATAAAAAGGACCTCTAAAACCACTGTTTATCATAATTTTTCAAGCCAGCTCAGCAGAATCCAGGAATTGATCATCATATATTTCAATCTAAAAACCATATTGTCTGTTTAGACTCATTGTGACTATTGGTTACACTGTTACGGTGAAGGATTGATTCTTACTTGTCTGTGCAAACACTCCTATATATGCAGCTTCATTTATTAATATTAAACTTTACTACAAATTTATTTTGTTAGTTCAATAATCAGCCCCCACATCTGTGTTAGTATGTTTGGACCTACGTCTGTGTTTGTACCATCCTTGTATTCTCTACATGAGAGAGAGAGAGAGAGAGAAAGAGAGAGAGAGAGAGAGAGAGAGAGAGAGAGAGAGAGAGAGAGAGAGAGAGAGAGAGAGAGAGAGAGAGAGAGAGAGAGGGGTAAGTTATACCACTTTACGATGTGCACCCACCCCCAATCATCCCATTACACAAGTAGGACCCGCTTTATAAGTTTGAATGCAATTTATGTAATAAGCGCCTTTCCCTAAGACTGGTATTGAACATAATAATTTACTTTCTTTATCCACCACTCTAAAACTGTATATAAAAATATTGTAAGGAGAGTACAGTACTAAGTTTTAAAACTATTTCATCTCATCTTCGACAGCAATACATAATCTTTAATGATCACATTATTTGAGACGAAAACACCAATATCCACTCACATGTCTTTTATTGTACATCTAGTCTCAGTGGTCGTCCATTAATTATGTCAACAAAATGGGTGGAGGGGTTTTGAAGAAGTTTGACAATTGTTGACATGGGGAAGGGGGAGTTCAAGATAAATTGATTTCAACAATGTTATTTTTTACAATAAATTGAAGAAATTAAAAAATAGGAAATTAGTCGCTGGGTTGGTGTGGCGCACATTTGCTCGCAAGTAAACAGTCCATTTTAATACTAAACCGGTTGAGCTCTGGTCAAGGCAGTCATAGTCTTATATATTTTGTTTTTATTCAATGTAGATTGTAGAGTATAGACACTAAAATTCATTTGTAGACCTTTTAATATCCATAATTCTATTTTATTATAAAAGCCAGCCGTATAACATATTGTGCCTTTGTATGTGGGATTTTCTGACATAATTGGGGGGGTCACTGAAAGTTTGACAGTTGTTGACGGAAGGGGGGTGGGGAAATACTGACTAAAAATTGTTGACATAATTAGAATAGGTTCTTTCACTTGTTTCTTCAAATTTCTGTGATTCCTTGCCTAATAATTAAAAAAGGAAAATAATATAATGGTGATTTATTTGTCTTAGAGATGACGAACTTTAAAATATTTTACCAAAGGTATAATGACTGTGAGTTCTCCTCCAACCCCCTTAATGCTTCAAACCGATTCCAGGTATTTAAACTGAACCCTGTAAATGCCACAATCAGATTTTAGGTATACGAGTTGTCGTATCACACTGTACATGGTTTGAACTGATTATAAATACACTAGTTATCTTCTAAAAATGTAAATACCTTCAACTATTTCTAGATATACAATACTGTAAATGCCTCGAACTGATTCCAAATATACGAGTTATCTTCTAACACTTAAACTTAAGATGATTCTTGGTATAGTATGTTTCAGTTCAATCTCTTATAATATGTTCAATTTATTGTTTCAGGGTCATGCTGATATTAAGAGAAATAGGAACTCTTGTTGGTATACTTTTATTTGGACTTAAGTTTGTACGATGTAATTTCATGGACATATATTATTGGGTGACGAGATCTCATATAAATAATATACCTGAATTTTTAATAAAAATAAAATTACTGCCCAAGAAACCAGCATGAATTATACAAAGTGAGGAATAGGCAAGCACTAACTTGAAATGAGGACATCTTCACATAATATTAACATTTTGTATACATTTTTCGCTACAGTTTAAACATTGTACGAGTCTAAATGCATGATAAACCCCATGCCACATAGAGATAACTAACAAAAAAAATCAAAATTTTGGTTTGCGGCGTTTGCACAAAAACTATGTCAAGATGGTACGAAGACTAACCAACTTAAAAATTAAAAGTCACAGTGTTGGGTTCCTTTTTTATTATTTAGTTGAGTTATACGTATTTAATCTTCCTGGATTTTGACAGTATCTACAGCTCCCAATCTATAAATTATTATTACAATACAAAACACTTTGTCCAACGAATATAGATTATCTGTTTTGATTTAGAGGTCTAAAGGTTACATGAACAAGATAACAAAGGTCAGTATTTCACGAGTTTTTGATAAATCGACATGGACCACTCGAGGGTGATTATTTTGTCAAGGTCAAGGTCATTAGCCACTTTTTAAACTGTTGTTGTAAATTTCTAAAATATTAAGTGAGTTCATTTCCTGTTTCATTAAATGATAAATTTCAGACGTGGAACATAAGTTTATTACCGACATTAAGTATCCAATGTAAAGCAGAAGTGATTAAACGACGGACGGTCAAGATGTGTGTGTGTGTGTGTGTGTGTGTGTGTGTGTGTGATTTAGATTTTTAACGTAGCTTTAACAATTTTCAGTCATATCGCTACGATGTCTGCAGTGTGACAGTTTTTAATGATGTCTAGCATTGGGCATCATGTCGCAGACATATGGCATAATGTCCCACCCATTCACATTATCCTGACACCAGGTCAACCATTCCTAACACTAACCTCATAATGCTGTGCGCCAAGCGAGGCAGTTGTTAGTACCATTTTAAAATGTCTTCCGTATGAGTCGACCGGGATTCGAACTCGCGACCTTCTCATCCGACGGTCAATTTTATATCATTTGTTTAGCTGTGTCTTATTAAGGTTACATACACTTCATTGTATAGGGAACAATACATACAGTATATTTTCGTTTTCTATGTTAATGCAGGATATATTTGATCGAGTGGAACAAAACATATATAATATTGAAGGAATGGCGAGATTAAATATATCCTGTATTCACGCAAAAAATACAATTTCCTTTTTTGTACTATATATCAAACTTGCTGCGAAGGTTAGGAAACTCTTTTCAGCACACCTTTCGAAACTTCATCACAGTTTCAATGGCTGATCATCTGACTTAAGAGAGCTGTAGATTGGTACGATACAGTCTGTTGCAATGAACTGTGTTTTTGACATTGTGTAAACTATTCGATCATATATAACTACAAAGCAACTCCGAACCAGCAATGCAAAATCGAGGTTTATCACTTTTGTCAAGGAAAAATCTTCATGAATAGGCGAACTACGTCGAGTCAGATTTCTTCAGCAAAAATTAATTTCCGGGTCTGAAAAATGTGATGCAGTTTCTATTTATTTGTTCTGACTCCTAAAGTGTTCGTTTTTGTTGCTGTCAGTATAACTTCTGTATTCATATACAATCAAACGTTGCATGGCATGATTTTAAATCTTTTAATTTCGCCTGTGAAATATAAGAATAATTGCTTTTTCCACACTTAAGTATATAACAATTTTACTTATATTTTGTAGAAGAAAAACGACTTGAAGATATAAAAAAATGTATGTCTAAATTTTAGCATACGATGTTTCCATGTGTTTTGAGGTGTTCATTGATCTAATAATGTACACATTATTAACTTGGCCATACTTAGTCAATTAACTAATGAAACTTCATTTAAAGTGAAAATATGTTGATTTAATAAAGATATTTAATATGATTTTGAATCTGTTCAAACAATTCTCGTCAAAGTAGGACAATAGCTTGAAAATAAAGTGTCTCCATCCTAAAGACGATGACGTTTAATCAGGAACATAAATCTATCACAGATGAATAGTGGTATACTACGTGAATGTTTATTACCAGGAAATACAAATCCATGTATTGTCTCCCCATAAGTTACATTTTCCAGGTCATTACTCTAGATCAGTCATGAAGAAAAGTGTATATAACATAAATATGATTTTATGTTTAACGGCAGATGTTATTTACTAGTATTGTGCCAGGATTCGAACCATTACCCTTTTGGTAGCAAATCCGGCATTTTGACCAATGATCTACCGCAGTTCCTGATTATATTAGTTGCTGACTACAACATGCAGGAGAGAGCATTGGGGATGTTTTCCTAAAGGGGATCTATGTAACATGACATAAAAAGTTATATGGTGGACAATATCACGCAAATGTAAAGAATATGAGATTGAAAAGTACAGAAAAAAATGACCTGTGCAATTTTGACTCGGAAAGAAGAGAACAATGTAATAATATAGAATCTTTACGAATTCAAACAGTTAATATAGTGAATATCTTATGCAATATAGTGAAATAGAAAGATAGTTTTATTTACCTTATGTGCGATATAAATAGTGACTTATTGAGATAGATAAATATACATTCATATATATACATACGTGTAAACTTTGTCCTTTAAAACTGATTTATTTTGCGTATCGTTTTCAGATTCATATCTTTTATATGGAACTAATGAGGATTTACATTTTTTATTCTTCCTAGGTAGTGTAGAAACCAGAGGGAGATTATAGTTTCTTCTGTCTTATGCCAAAGGAAGCAATTTGCACAACATGCAGAATCATTTATCCAGTAAGCCTTCAAGAGGTCAACATAGGCCTATAGATAGGCACACATACAAAGACCAGCATGCTGACCGCTACGATTACAAGCAAAGTTATGGAGAAAATGACCGGAACTACAGACCGAATGGACAAAACCAATGTTCGTTTGTAAGTCTTTTCAGCTGTCTTAATAAACCTTTGGTCAGTCACAGTAAATGTTTCGTAATTTTATGTATATAATGTATTACAATGTTAGTATACAGCTGAATAAAAGACCAAATTTTAATGTTACTATGCAACCAAATAAAATAATTTTTATTGTGACAACCAAATTATTTCTTACAATCTTTCCTGTGAAGTTAAATTTCTTAGATAAATTACTTTATTATCAACACACATACCCGCAGGCAAGCACACGAACACACAAATACACACACACACACACACACACACACACATTTGTCACAAGTTTTTAGGAACTTCTGCACATTTTAACACTATAAAAATAATTTCTGTTCCGTGATTTTGCAATATTTGTGTGTTCAAGATCTTGACTACGTGTAGCTTGAACTGCAACCTCAAGAACTGAACTAAAGAATTAGAAGTACGATTATAGAATGACTTAAAACTGACTTTAAGTACGAACAGTATATTGTGCATGAACTCTTCAGAGAACGTATATGCAAGAACAAAAACAAAAACAGCAACAAAAAGAACACAAACAATAAAGAAGAGGATAGAAGAATCTTGAGTATGCATACTTATGTTTCTTTTCCTACGGAGGTTAGGTTAGCACATGCCGCTAATAAACAATTCTTTGCGAACATAAACTTTAAGAAGGTAAAACATCTGTAATGCAAATTTACATTAACTTACATTTATGCACAAAATGGATGCTAATAACAGCTTAAAACATAAATATGCTGTAATTCTCGCAGTCATCGTATATTTGTTTTGCATTATGCCCAGCACCTTCTTTTTATCGCACACGGAAATAGATAACAACAATTAGTCGTTACCATTGTCTCATATATTTTCAGACGAACGGGGTGATGTACCCATTAAGACACTCTACGGAGAAGGAGGGAATTATTGGGATTCAAAATGGATTTTCAAGGACGTTTTCTCAATCAACCGATCCAACTAATGACATAAGTTTGGATCTTTTGGACTTTAGTTTTAACAGAGCTGATCACGCAAAACAACCATCTAAAAATCCTGGTTGTAGAAACATCCCTAGACACCCAAGCAAGAGTAACCCGAGGTCAAAAAACAAAAATTATAAGCAAAATGACCCATATAAGCGAAAATCCTCTAATGATGCGCCTTTGGACAGGAAAATCCGTCATTGTAAGTTTGAAAGAAAATCTTCAACACAAGGAGATAATAATTTTCTCCAAGATAACCACATGCGTTTACAAGACGACATACCTCCAGAACTTCCACCAAGAATATACGTTGCTAAAATGCCTCCCCATCTACAAAAGAATGATGACAACAAAAAATCTACAAATGGGTTTACTAGAAGTAATTCCGATGGTATTAAAGACACGTCGAAACATACAACGAAGAAAGTTCTTGTTGAAAAGTTTAGTAACGCTGAATCTGTGAATTCAAAGACACACCTTCTATATCCGAAAAGAAGGAGTCGTGCTTGTCTTGTAACGTCAATGATAGCAACAATAGTTCTCGTAATAGTTGGAGTGGCAGCGGCAGTTATTACTATTTTCCTGTGGCAGAAAGGTAATCTTTCCTTGTTTTTTTTACTTTAAAAAAATCGATTCTGCTGTCTGTGATACTCTTGTAACGCTTTTAATCCCTATATAACTTCCTGTTATTTTCTGATCTTCACTTACTAGGACCTTATTATACCAGCTTAAAAATGCACAGAGACACATTTCATACAAACGCCAAACTTTATTGGTTGTTGTTGTTGTTGTTGTTGTTGTTGTTGTGTGTGTGTGTGTGTGTGTGTGTGTGTGTGTGTGTGTGTGTGCTTGAATAAATGGACAGAAGGCACTCCAAATTCTCAACTATATAGCCAGTCTAGTTGTTGCTATGGATCCCTAAAAGGGTCTCTAATTCCTGAAATAAAAGAGGACAACCATATATGAAACAAATAGAAACAATCATAAATGAAGCAAGTCCCATGCTGTCATAATGCTTTGGTGACAATGGCAATTGCAACTTATACTTGTCAATAAAGAAGGTGAAAAAAAAAATTATATGTGCGAAATGTTTTTTCTTGCATGCTTCCTTCAGAACAATATGAACTGCTTCATCGGCAAAGATGGTCTGAAACCTTGAATGTTTGGGAAGACTGACATGTGTTTTTTGCGAGAAACAAAACCTAATTCAAACAACAGCGACAAAACTTTATTACTTTGTCAAAGGTTTACTTCAAAATTTCCTTTTACAATAGGCAATACAGCTTCTGAAAATTACAAATATATGACAGAAAACATAGGTTACGATTTTCCCTTTGAATATTTACCTCAAAATCTGTATGGATACTGAGTGTAATATATACATGTCGTTATCTATCAAACGTGTCTCCCTCCATTGCAGATTCATCGACAAATCCGGACAATATAGGTAAGATTTTGTGTTAGTCACGAAGTACAAATAAGATAGCATGGGTGAGAAATTAAAAGTCTGGTATTGTTAAAAAAAATTACCCCCTCCACACCCAAACTCTTATTTGAGCTTTTTGTCTTATATTGTTTCCAAGAAAATTAGGGGTTAAGAATATATGTGGAATAGGAAACATTAATCAATATTGTTACAATGGCCAAAAAATATGCGGTAAAGCATTCATCAATCAATGTTATGACAAGGGTAACGGCATCGCATTGTGTCAACCACTGGTGATTAATGATTCATCTCAAACGACTGACATACTGGTCGTCACTATGCTTGAGAAAACTGTATAATATTACTAGTCCTAGACACGAGTCCATGAGTTGACCCAATCAGTGATTGTCCGTATCACAATAAACCTGTTTATCGGGAGGGGGGGGCGCTTTTTTCTGAAAGGTTTTGGAGTGTTTTCAATATAGAATTTTACTTTCTCTATATTAAGTGTTTACTGTTCTTTTACTCTGTGCAATGACTAGATCTAATTCAAATCGAGATATGCTCATGGTAAATCGATCTTATTGACACAATCAAGATATTTTTGTGATAAATCGATCCAGCTGTCACAACCAAAATATGCTCATGGTAAATCGATCTTATTGACACAATCAAGATATTTTTGTGATAAATCGATCCAGCTGTCACAACCAAAATATGCTCATGGTAAATCGATCTCATTGACACAATCAAGATATTTTTGTGATAAATCGATCCAGCTGTCACAGCCAAAATATGCTCATGATATATCGATCTGACTAAAAACCAACAAAGGTTCATGGTCTACGGACTTTTGGAGTTCCCGTGAACAAACGTTGAATAACCTTTTAGATAAGTTTTATCAGATAAGTCTTTCGCATTTCATGTTATAAATATATATCTTGAAAACATTGTCTCCAGTGGCGCTTGTCACTTTCGCAAATATGTAAGTTATAATTATTTTGGTGACTGGAAGGGGACAAAGTTATATGAGCTCGTATGTCGGAGTTATCGGGATTTTCAAATGTATGTCGGAGTTATCGGGATTTTCAAATGTGTTTCCGAGTTATCGGGATTTTCAAACTTGAATCAGATAAAACTGTTGCCACTTAATCTCGTTATTACTATGATTTGATGTATTTGTTTTCATACAAAATATTTGGCATACTTAGATCTTATTACAACATTAGATATTTAGTCATACACGAAGTTTTTTCTTATCGTGTATTTTCTTGTTGATTTACCATTTGTTTGCAGTCGGATGACAATATAGATATTATTGTGTAAACGCACTCGACTTTGTAGGGTGTTCGAATTAATCAATCAGCCGTAAACAATATTGATTAATGGTTCTTTAAAATTTCAGTTTTACCCTGCACAATAAACAACATTAAGGACACTTAAGGTTACTTTTCACAGAAAAATAATTTTTACTACATTTACTGGTATCTTCATATCACATTTCCCTCACAAATCATACAATGTTAAAAAACAATTCAATATAATTTCATTGTTTCTGACTTTCATAATACTACGATTTATTTGTGAGATACCACTTTTTGTGGATCACGTCCTTGCTACAAACGGCAAACTTAATGTCGAGAACTTTATACTTTTTGCAAACCGCATACTTAAAGAAACAATTAATAATCCCAAATACACGTTTTATGTGGCTTTTATTTGATTGTTTGCTTTCTTACAACAACGCCGAAATGTAGAAATGCGATGCCTACAAAAATAGTTTCATTGTATAATTCCTCATTTAACATTTTCTTTAGTGTAGAGCAGCACAAAACAATTTTAGTTGAAACATGTTACCAGAATAATAATTTTAAAAAATAATTATAGATACACTCTTGCTCTTATCCATAGCAAATAAAAAAATTGTTAGTTTGAAAGGAAAATCTTTGCTTCTTGAGATTTTAATGATAATACAATTTTGAGAGAGAGAGGGAGAGAGAGTAAACAATATATGGTCCGTATTGAATATACAACCGTTGTGTATTTGATTATTCCATACTCTCTTTGTCCTTATATGACTGTTTTATGTATTTACGTGCCATGAATACCTGTCAGGACTGATTTATCATTTACTAGACTAGAGCAGAGGGTTCATATGGGTCGGTATTGTAAATAGAACAGTTGCCCCTTCGTGCTGTTATTGACAGGAGGTTAACGAGTATTTTTAACAAATGTATTTATCGGCCCCGATGAACATTCTTCTGTAACATTAAAAATAAATTCACTCTGTTTCACGTCTGTCGAGGAGAATAACGCTCGTCAGTTTTTTATTGCATCTCCAGTGTATTAAAATTTCCACCGCAATTTTCTTAAAATTTGTCATTTTTGTTTGATCATTCAGTTTAATATGTTTAAATTGCTTCCTATTATAATATACATTATTCTGATTTGGTAATAAAAAGGTCTTATTATGGACTAATTTCTTCCCATCCCTGTCATCTTAATCATACAGACCAATGTCCTCCCAACCCCGTGGTCCTACTCATACAGACAAATGTTCTCCCTACCCCGTGGTCCTCCTCGTACAGACCAATGACCTCCCATCCCCGTGGTTCTATAAGTACAGACTAATGTCCTCCCATCCCTGTGGTCTTACTCGTACAGACCAATGTTCTCCCATCCCCGTGGTCCTACTCATACGGACCAATGTCCTCCCATCCCCGTGGTCCTACTCGTACGGACCAATGTCCTCCCATTCCCGTTGTCCTCCTAATACAGACCAATGTCCTCCCATCCCTGTGTTCCTACTCATACAGACCAATATCCTTCCATGCCCGTGGTCCTACTCATACAGAACAATGTCTTCCCATCCCGGTGGTCCTATTCGTACAGACCAATTTCATCCCATCTCCGTGGTCCTACGCGTACAGACCAATGTCTTCCCATCTCCGTCATCCTACTCATACAGACCAATGTTCTCCCATCACCGTGATCCTACTCATAGAGACCAATGTCCTCCCATCCCTGTAGTCCTACTAGCACAAGCCAATGTCCTCCCATCCCCGTGGTCTTACTCGCACAAGCCAATGTCCTCCCATCCCCGTGGTCCTACTCGCGCAAGCCAATGTCCTCCCATCACCATCGTCCTACTCATACAGACCAATGTCCTATCATCCTCGTGGTCCTACTCATAAATACAAATGTCCTCCCATCACATTGGTCCTACTCGTACAGACCAATGGGCTCCCATCCCCTGTGTCCTACTCATACAGACCAATGTCTTCCCCTCCCTGTGGTCCCACTCGTATAGACCAATGTCCTCCTATCCCTGTGGTTCTACTAGCACAAGCCAATGTCCTCCCATCCCCGTTGTCCTACTCGCACAAGCCAATGTCCTCCCATCACCGTCGTTCTACTCATACAGACCAATGTCCTATCATCCTCGTGGTCCAACTCATATATACCAATGTCCTCCCATCACCTTGGTCCTACTCGTACAGACCAATGGCCTCCCATCCCCTGTGTCCTACTCATACAGACCAATGTCTTCCCATCCCTGTGGTCCTACTCGTATAGACCAATGTCTTCCCATTCCCGTGGTCCTACTCGCACAAACCAATGTCTTCCCATCCCTGTGGTCCTGCTCATAGAGACCATTATCTTCCCATCCCCGTGGTCCTACACGTACAGACCAATGTCCTCCCATCTCCGTCATACTACTCATACTTACCGATGTCATCCCATCCTCGCAGTCCTACTCAGTAACAAATGGTTCAAAATTTTTCTATACCACTTGCTTAAAGAAATCCAAACATGTACTTACAGTAAAATAAAATATAAATATAAAGTGAGTGAATTGCACGTCATTTGAAAAATGTCAAAAATGACCGAATATAAGTATTGCCATGAAAGAACACGTAAGAATATGTTGGTCGTATATCAAAGCTTTTATAATTATTGATGATTGCATTCTAAATTTTTTTCCTGCATTTATAAACCAGATATGTTAAATGTAAAAATATATGAACATTACAATTGTGATAGGATGCTATTAGAAGTCCCCCACTTTCTCTTCCTCTTTGAGTGGTGTTTTGGAGATGCATTCAACAGTTAAAAAGTGTTGTTTTCATAGAGGTCATATGCCGTTTTGAGCCGTAGCCGGGGGTTGAAATTTGTTCTCTGCTGTTACTTTTTAAACTCAAGTTGCTTGATTGTTATTGGAAGCACAATCTCAGGCTCGATATCAGTGTTTAATTATATCAGGTTCGGACTTGGAAATCATAACATTATTGTGTTTAAGTTGGAACTTCGTTTTCAACAATCATAAATCATGTTCCATGGTTTAAAAATAAAGCTTGTTTCTAATTGGCAGATTGCAAAAAAATCAATCCAGACTCGATTATAGGCATGATGATTTCCAGATCAGAAGATTAAGAAAAAAGGAGCAAAAAAAAAACCGTACTTTATGTTGTCATAATGACAGCCATAATATGACAGGATGTTGTTAGTGTTCTTGGAATACCTTGTTTTTCTTTTTCCAGATATGATAAGGGCACACATTCGTCTCCGTATATTAAACAGAGATTTCCATGAAGACATGCTCGTCAATTCCACAGCAGCATACAACTCAATTTCTGTCCCGTTGTGTGAGAAGGTATATATATAATTTCTCAGAGTGTTAGCTAAAATATATCTTTGTAGGAAAACATATTTGTACATTACCAATTTAATTCAGGGACTTTTTTATTCTAAAGAGTTAAAGCATATCAAGAATATTGTTGATTAACATTTAAACAAATTTGTTAAAATAATTATGGACATGTATCTTGAACAGGACAGTATTTGCAAGGTCAAGGTCAAGTGACAAAAATGTATCACCTATGACTAAATAACATACATCTACTTTCTCTGGTATCACACAATTTCGTATTGGTATTTTGACGGTCATTCATTATCGATATCAGAAACTATAGCGTTATTTGGACAAAGTGTTGGTAATATAACTATTTAATAATAATAATAATAATAATAATAATAATAATAATAATAATAATAATAATAATAATAATAATGATAAAAATAATAATATTTTAAAATCAGTATTTTCTGTATAATTAGTATTTACGCGTTGATTTAGTATACAATCTTGATGCACCATAAAATGGTATTCTAAGATGTCTGTAGACGCACTTGATTTTCTATTATACACGATAAAATATCATTCAAGGATCTCAGAAGATGTGATTGATTCTATATAACATACCATAATATAGTATTCAAGGATCTCTCTCTCTCTCTCTCTCTCTCTCTCTCTCTCTCTCTCTCTCTCTCTCTATATATATATATATATATATATATATATATATATATATATATATATATATATATATATATATATATATATATATATATATATATATATATATATATATATTGTTTTTGTAGGTAGACGAAGTTTTTCTGCAGGGGCTTTTTCGTGAGACATACTATGGGTGCCAATCTCATGCTCTTGAGTAAGTATTCTATTGGGCTTGGTAGATCTCTGTGTGTTGACCGTTTTAATAAACAATATTTCTTGTTCGTTTTACACATATAATGTATGCAATTTTTATACAAAGCAGCAACAGAGGAAAAGTACTAATTTTGGACTCTCTCTCTCTCTCTCTCTCTCTCTCTCTCTCTCTCTCTCTCTCTCTCTCTCTCTGCGTTCTTTACCTCTTTCTTTTATATACATTACGTAAAGCTCGTTTCGGTTTGAAACTCATCAGCACGTGCAAAGCAATAAAAGTCAAATGTATGCAAAGTTTGCATTGTATAAGATTAAGCATATTGCTTAGGTGAGTCTAGCATTAATTAGTATTTGATGCAGGTAAATGCAATACAATATTATTTGCGTATCAATCATTCCTGAAACATTTGAGTTATAACTCTCGTAAATCGACACGCCTACTTTGCGGGAATACTCATTTATTCTGTACTTACAGTTGCAGAAAAATTATGTAGAAAAAATACTTCAAACTTTAAAATAACTTTAATATAACGATATAATCGTTGAAACTTTCGAAAGATATTAAATCAAGAATCTCAAGAAGCAACTACACTTTGTTATTTGGATGGTTAAGGTAAGGTTTTGACGAGGTTTCTAATTTAAATTGTGATCGAATGATCCAGTCAGGATTATATAATCTTCCACTGTTGGACCTTAGACTGTTATTTATGCTAATCGATAACTTTTTGCATTTTCTCTCTCGCTCTGTGTAAGTATGTATGCACACACACACACACACACACACACATATATATATATATATATATATATATATATATATATATATATATATATATATATATATATATATATTCTTTTTCAGAAATGGCAGCATTCGTGTGTATTTCACCTCTAATTTTCTCGATATTCCGCTCATCAAAAACGAGTCCTTTCTAAAACAAGCTATTCTTGCCAAAAAATCTTCTCAGAAATCCTACCATGTTCCGACGTCAATGCTGGGTGATTTTGTAATTGATGCCGACAGTATGACAGTAGTTTTTGAAGAGTACAAAGTTTCAACTCTACCTCACAAACCCAATATTAAAGGTATAAATTTTTGTTGTAAACTTCAATGCATTAAGATTTTTGTATGAATAGCGATGTAAATTGTCATCGTTAGCTTTAAATAATGCGTATCAGATTTGCATAGGGCAAATTCTCCATTGCCACACAACAACTGTAAACCCTACTATTCGTCATAGGTTCTCGAATAAGAAAGTAAAAGGTGCCAGTCTTAGGTAACAATGTGGTATCACTCTCGCAAGACGAAACCTACGAGTTTTGCTATGGGGTAAAATGTAATAAAATGCACAGGATTAGTGCAAGGTTGTCTGACATAGGGACCCTTTTGAAGTGCGAAGTGCCTGCCGTACGTAACACTGCTTTCACTCTTGAGACAACAGCTGTTAACTTTTCGCTTGGCTTGTAATGTTAGGATATCCGAAGGCTTAAACTACCTAACAAGAAACAGCGATAACCAAAAAGGCTTGTATCATTTAAAATATTAATATTTTCTTAAAATGCAAAGTGAAATATTTAAAAATAATAATATCGGGAGAATTCATAAAATCCTAAAGGTTCTATCATTTCAAATAGTTCCAAGTAATCTGAATAGGCTCCAAAGGTATTCCGAATGATAATATCAATAATGTACTTATGTACCAAACACTTCATAAGAATCATTATGCTTTAAATCCAAATGCCCGTTAAATGTATTTACGGTAATCCAAAAGAGCTATAAATCCAATACTCACTTGAAAGTTTCACAGTAATTCCATACAACTATTAATCCAAGCAGTCTTTGAATGTTTCAAACTTAAACCAGTACCCCAATTGAAAATTAAATTAAATTAAACAAGTCAGTCATTAATATCCAAATATCTTTGGGTAAGTGCTGCATCAATGAGTGATATTCAATTAAATACCTTATTCAATCCTCTCAATACTCTTTTCAAGACCAATAATAACTTTCAGAAAATTCATTTATGCCTAAATTCCTTCATATATTGAGCTGAAAACGCTAAACAATTCAATACGAGGAATTTAAATGAACCATTTAATGTTTAGATTTGCTCATTTGAAGTAAACAACAGCTGTTCCAATTCTATCTAGTCATGAAATATGTCAAGGTCAATGTCTATTTTCCAGAATATCAGTGATATCCATTCACATTATGTGATGTTTAATTAAATTAATGCTATTTAACCTTGAAACTTTTTCATGAATCGACGTACGCACTATATGACTCGTCTTAAATGTTGCAAACCACGATATTAGAATATTAGCATAACAATTGTCATTAACAACACAACCGTTACTAAAATTATTATTATAAAAATAACATACATGACATAGATATAGACAACACATTATATTCAGAGAAAAGAGGAGCTAGTAGGGTTGACTAACACGGTAACTATGCTGTTGGTTATATATATTCAAATAACGATGTAACAGAGAGGGTTGAATGACAACACCATAGTGCCACGATTGGTCATGGGCATTCTGAAAACGCGAACTTTCTATGACTGACTGACACGGTAGAACTGCTATTTGGCCCTATATATTCAGATAAGTGAAG
The DNA here is from genome assembly GCA_016746295.1 of Potamilus streckersoni. Lineage (NCBI taxonomy): Eukaryota > Metazoa > Mollusca > Bivalvia > Unionida > Unionidae > Potamilus > Potamilus streckersoni. The sequence continues at coordinate 400,406 of JAEAOA010001356.1, forward strand.
AAGACTAGAAAAAGACAGCGATGTACAAATAAAATTATCGTTTGCAGCCGACACATTTTCTTTTTAAAATTCTCCAAAGTTACTTAATAGCATACAGTTACTACTATAACAATGAAATGTCGGGGATATAATTTGCTCTTACATAAATGTACACAAAATAACATATGGGTTTATGGCTCATCTATTTCTAGTCTAATAAAAATATTTTCCTGTATCCGCAAAAACTGACATGAAACATGAAATAGTTGAAACATAATACATTTAAAGGTTTTTCTGTTTTATTTGTTTGTCTTGTCTATGAAAAATGCTTATTAAGAGTCGAAAGCGCTCAGGCTAGTTAGATACTAGTCTTGCCCTTTCGCTGTCAGTTTATGGCAAATATATATATATATATATATATATATATATATATATATATATAAATATATATATATATATATATATATATATATATATATATATATATATATATATATATATAAAGTATTAACAGCTGCCGCCTCGCTTGGCGCTCAGCATTAAAAGGTTAGAGTCAGGATTGGCCGGCCTGGTGTGTCTGGGTGGGACACCATGCTACACGTCAGCGGCATGATGTCCCACTGCTAGACATCAGTATCAAACTGTCATATTGCAGATTCATAGCGATATGACTAAAAAATTATTAAAGCTCTGTTAAAAATCTAAATCACATACACACATACACACGCACAAACACATTGAATAAGAAAGTGATAAGTAAGGTTGGATGTTACGGTGGCACTGCGAAGGGTCATATACTTTCATATATGGAAGTGACAAGTAGGGTTGTGGCAAATGGCTCGCAAATGCTTGACATTATTCAACTCATTTCATAAATTCAATATTAAATCACTTAAAGCCATTTTTGATCCTCTCTATTTTGATAGTGGAATATTTCTACAGAATATTCATATGTATTAAACTGTGTTGACATCATATATGTATATGTTGTAACTAATATGAAAATATTACAACAATATTCTACTGACAGAAATGTCAGTTTTCTATTTGACAGAAATCTAGCAATCTTATATGTTGACGCTAGCAATCATATATATATATATATATATATATATATATATATATATATATATATATATATATATATATATATATATATATATATATATATAGGTCTTAATTCGACAGCAAGTTCAAGCACTACTTTAGATGCCCATAAGCTGGAATCTACATCTGAAAGAAACGCACCTTCGTCAGCGTCATCTACTAGTCATGGTGAAGCGAAAACGCAAACAACACTAACTACAGATGCCGTTTCGTTTGATATTGACCAACCTGAGCAAACAACGACCACAGGTATTGGTTGATATTAATAATGATGATTTGACCTCATATTATGTGCTTCAGGAAAGTTTTACTGACTTTTTTCGGTATCGTCATCTACTCTTATTTAGCCCTACTCGTGACACGCACTCTTACTTTTTCGGCTGAGACATGAAGTTATACTTTGCCAGCTGAAACAGTAGCGTTTACATAATGGAAAAACTGGATGCCAGAACATATTTAATTTTGAAGCCCAATCACGATGTGGCATATTTTCTTTGTTTCTGCTTGTTGTTGGTCATACTTTGTCAAATATCAACATACTCGTGGAGATCATTGCTCTCTGTAAAAGAAGGGTAGTTTGATAGATGAGTACATCTAAAAAAAGTATTAAGGGGAAAAGAGTAATTAGGTAAGAGACTAAGCTAAAAATTAACCTAGATCCTACTTTAATATTTGTGATAAACATCTAAATAAGAGCTAAATGTAACCACAATATTTGTACGTCTAATTTTGCAGAACCTCCTTGTTTTCGTATTGTATAAACTCTTCTGAACCTGGCCTTTATTTCCGAATATCGTATAAACTCTTCTGAACCTTGCCTTTATGTCCGAATATCGTATAAACTCTTCTGAACCTTGCCTTTATGTCCGAATATCGTATAATCTCTTCTAAATGTTGCCTTATGATCTGAATATCGTATAATCTCTTCTAAATGTTGCCTTATGATCTGAATATCGTATAATCTCTTCTAAATGTTGCCTTTATGTCCGAATATCGTATAATCTCTTCT